>CM059186.1:15787276-15805859 GCA_030323885.1 Branchipolynoe longqiensis
TTTGTTTAACTTTGTTTGTGAAAAATGGGGTACACCTGAAGTTGACTTATTTGCATCACGAAATAATAACAAGTTACCCTGTTATGTTTCTTGGCATCCTGAACCGGATGCTTGGAAAGTAGATGCGTTTGCTATTACCTGGGAAAATAATTATTTTTATATTTTCCCACCATTTAGCATTATCAGCCGAGTAGTGAGAAAAATCGGCTTGGAAGGGACACATGCGATACTGGTGGTGCCCGATTGGGACACGCAACCTTGGCTGCCAGTAGTTTCACAACTGGCAAAAGAACGTATACGATTCCCAAGAAAACTCGGGAATCTGACGCACCACGGACCGCTAGTGGTTCACGGCGACGTGTCAACGACGCCCCTATTGGCATTCCTTTTCTAAGGAAGCAGCTACAGCAATTTGGATTGGACAGAATTACTGAGGATAGGATAGTATCGGATGCCTGGAGGCCAGGAACTGTCAAAATGTATACAACCTATTTAAAGAAATGGGGTGTACATTGTTTGTTAATGAAAGTTAAGCCAACAAATCCAAAGATTTCACAAGTAGCTCGGTTTCTTCGTTCTCTAGAGGATGAAGGACTTTCCTTTGGATCGATTAATGCGGCGAGGTGTGCGTTATCAATTATATTACCTAGAATTGATGGCGAAACAGTTGGAAAACATTATGTTATTTGTTATTTACTTCGTTCAATTTATCAAAGGAATCCTCCAAAACCAAAGTATAGTCGGTTTTGGGATGTTTCTATAGTATTTAAGTTGTTTCAGGCTTGGCCTCACAACTCGTGGTTAGATATAAAACAGTTAGGTTTTAAGGTCGCGGTCCTGTTATTGTTAGTAACCGGACACAGAGGACAGACGATTGTTGCTTTATCCTTAACTGGATTAGAAATAGACAAGCAACAAGCTACGTTTGATTTAGAAAAATTGCTTAAATCGAACACGTTAGGTGACCCTTTATCAACGGTTCACTTAGACTGTTTTCCGAATGATCGGAAATTATGTGTTGTGTCGGCCATACGGGCTTATATATACAAGACAAAGGATTTACGTGCATCACAACAACTATTAGTGAGCTTTATAAAGCCACATAAGGCGATTTCACGAGACACACTTGCCAGATGGACAATTACGGTGTTGAAATTGGCTGGAGTGGATACGAGTAAATACTCTTCCCACTCAACTAGAGGAGCCATGGTCTCCAAGGCACGGGTGCTTGGTATTTCTGTGAAAAGAATACTAGCGCATGCAGGCTGGAAGACGGCTAAGTCGTTTGCAAAACATTATAATAAACGACTAGAAAAGCCTACCGGCGTTGCAAAGCGTCTTCTCGCCAACTAACAAGAATAGGTGAGAACAAAAATTTAGAATGTTATAATAATAAGAAAGAATGATATTAAGGATAAAAATGAATTATGTAAAGGTCTCCCTAGCCTGAGGCTAGCCTGAGGCTGTTTACCGAGGTAAAATAGTATAGTTATACGAGTCTTACCTTGGTACAGATGATGGATAACTGTTGTTTTACCGAGGTATAAGCCTCGGATAGATGTGGGCTAGGGCCCTCCCGCCACACCCTGCCACATCTATTCCGTTGGTGTACCTTTTCGGTAAAGTAATAGTATCCATTGTTTGAAAGTCATTTTTATCCTCAATAAGTAGGTTAAGATTGCTGGTACCGGACGTGCTTACCTCTCCCTAGCCCACATCTATCCGAGGCTTATACCTCGGTAAAACAACAGTTATCCATCATCTGTACCAAGGTAAGACTCGTATAACTATACTATTATTATATATATATATTATTATTATAAATATATATAATATATATATATATATATATATATATATGAAACAACGCCCAGGCTATGTCACGCAGAGGGTACCATGTGGTATACTATGAAATAAAGTCAGTTGTTACACGAGACTCAAGGTGTCTGGGTGGTTGATACATACAGCACAGCCTGCATGGGGAGAAGCCATTTGCAATTGAAAAGAAAGTTCTGATTGGCTGAAACGACTGAATCTGGTGGCCATTTTCGAGGCGCTTTTTGCCTCCTACCTGTAAAGAGAAACGTCTCCGAGGTGTACCCTGAATGCAAATAAGCCAAAACGGAGTCCATTCCTCCGAGGCATACTCTGAACGTGCCCCCCCCCCCCCCCCCTCCGTAAAATCCTGTCTTTATTTCATTGGGTGTATCACAAGTCACGTTGACCTTCTCTTTCCCTATTGCTAAGCAAATGTTTAGTGGTTTTTAAAAAAAGGAAAAAAGTTTTTTTTACAAGGTATGCATTGTAGAATCTACCGGTTTTTTTCACGTGACTTTAAGCCCTGAAATAAAAAAGTAAAAGAAGTTTTATTTGTCTATCACAAGTCACATTGACTTTCTGAAGTTTCTTTCCCTTTATTGCTAAGCAAAATTGTACCAATGTTTTGTTTACATGGTGTGGGTTGTAGAATGTGTTGGTTTTTCTTTTGGTCACGTGACTTTAATCCCTGAATTACTAACTCCCCATACCCACAGTCCGACAAAGAAGGCGATTAAGCCGAGCAAGACGATACAAGTGGCGACCGACTCCGGCTCGGAGACGCCCAACCCGATCCCCGTCCTCGCTGCACACCTCTGCAGCGACATGGGCCAAAGTCTGCTCTTCACACACGGAAACTTCCTCAGGCTCACCTTTGAGAGATTAGTAAGTTCCACCAGGACATTTGGGGGCTTCTTTTTGGGGGGCGCGTGTAATCTATATAATGGTCCTGTGAGTGGAGCTATATAGTATATATTTTAGTCAACATTAATATTAATGGCCGTCCTGATAGGGCCTTAGATGTTGCTAGGACGTAAAACAACAAGCAAACATAATATTCCTTGACAGTGTTTCCTGTAATCCTTGGATCATTTAGGCCAGTTTTAATTCATCTCCAGCATTTCGCTGTGCATACCAATTTTATTTTGTATGCTTCCGTTCAAATATAGCTAATTATAAATAAAGTTACTGCAAAGTAGAAGATAGAATAAAGTATAATATATCAATCAACCTAATATATTTAACTGTGAATCTTAGTTTTTTTTTGTACATTAGTAGTTAAGCAGGGGAAATTTCATTCGCGGACAATTGCTTGCCCTGGCCTAGTAATGCCGAATGCCAGGCTAGGTAATGACAATAATCAATTTTTAAGTCATTGTTTTGACCCGGTCAAGGTTCGAACCCGGGGGTTCAAATTCGACGACCTACTAGAATGGTAGGCGGATTGAATTTGGCGGCCATTTTCGAGGCGCTTTTTGCCTCCTACCTGAAAAGGGAGACGTCTCATTTAGCCATCGTGTCTGTTAAATCTAATTTGACACTTCACAGTCTATTTAATGTAGTGTATGGGCTTTCCTCTCTTAGAATTTACGTGAGTCGTGAATATATTTTTGTTTTCTTCAGTTTTTTTGTGTGTATTTATGCTGCCCATATCAGTTAATTCTACTGATTTGTCGCCGATAGACAGTAATAGTCTCAGCTATTAATTTGAACTCTGCAGTAATTTTTATTTGCTTAATTACAGAAAGTAGACAACATCGATACACACACATGTCTTGTGCGGAAAGACCCCTCAAGATCCTCCGTGCACAAAGAAACCAGCATTTGTAAGGTGAGACTCCTCCTTTAATCCCTCATTCGGGGCGTTCCAAGTTTCGTGGAATTGCGAATTTCCTAATTCAGAAGAAATTGTAGAATAATTATTTAGATTCGTTCATTAGTTAAGAGGACGTTAAGTAATGACAGGTGCAGCTTTTTAATACATTTTTTTAATCCTCATTATTTTGTTTGGACTTGTCCATGACTGACTTAGGGGACATAAGACTTATGCATGAATTTGACTCAGGATAATATATTTGGAATTGTGCATGACTATGGGTAATGTTTTTGCACTTGTAATTTATTTGGACGTGTGCATGACTGACTTATGGTAATCTGTTTTAAACTTGCGCATGGCTGACTTATGGTAATCTTTTGGGACTTGTGCATAACTTTGACTTATGGTAGGGAGCGGGACGTGGCTCAGGCGGTAAAGTGTCAACCTGTGAAGGTGCAGCTTTTTAATACATTTTTTTAATCCTCATTATTTTGTTTGGACTTGTGCATGACTGACTTAGGGGACGTTAGACTTGTGCATGAATTTGACTCAGGGTAATATATTTGGAATTGCGCATGAATATGGGTAATGTTTTTGCACTTGTAATTTATTTGGTCTTGTGCATGACTTTGACTTATGGTAATCTTTTGGGACTTGTGCATGACTTTGACTTATGGTAGGGAGCGGGACACATAGCTGAGGCGGTAGAGTATCCACCTGTGATGATTCCGTACACATGCCCTGCCACTACACATAGAGAGAGGATGGATATCATGTACACACAGTTTTATATCAAGTTGTCGTCGAATAATACCTGGTATTTGTGTTTACTTCGGGGTCCTTCATAATTATGAACATTTTCACAAGTGTACAAAACATGGATGTTTTCATTCCCCCCCCCCTATATCCCCCACAAAGTGTACAATAAAGAGTTTATTAAAATGTTGATAATTGTGAAGGATGCCATAGCTAGTAATATTCGTACTATTATAAGAGTTGATTCTCTCGGGCTTTCCATCTCATATCTCTCAGTAGCGGGACGTAGCTCAGGCGGTAGAGTGTCCACCTGTGAAGGTGTTGGTCATCCTATCGATCCTGCTTAGTGGACCCATTTGCAGTTTGGGCTATTTTCCGTTCCAACCAGTGGTCCACAGCTGGTTCATCAAAGGCTGTGGTATGTGCTGTCCTGTCAGTGGGGAAAGTGCATATGAAAGACCCCTTGCTGCTTATCGGAAAGAGTAGCTTGTGTGGCGGCAGCAAGTTTCCTCCAAAGAATGACCATATGTTTGACGTCCTATAGCCGATGATAAAAATCAATGTGCTATATGTGTCATTAAATAAAACAAGCTTTACTTTTTTTTAAATTATGGCAATCTTTTTGGACTTGTGTGTTGCTCCTGGACCTGTTTTCCTTGTTACAAACTAACGGTTGCGGCCTGTGCTGCCTCTCCACTGTGTAGGTGAAGACGCCCGAGGTGAACAAGGATGTGACCGTCCTGGCCCCTGGTCACATGGCCCCGGCCGGGCCGACCAGACAAGATGGCGGCGAGAAGGCGGGCAAGAAGAAGCGGAAGAAGTCCACCTCAGGCGACGTAAGCTAGTGGGCCGCCAGGGTAGGGATGGGGTGGGGGTCGCCGGGGTAGGGTGGGGCGGGGGGGGGGTGACAGCAGTGTTTAGTAATGGATGTTAATTGACTAGATTTGATCCCATATCCAACTTAGCCTTCTTGAGGGCAGCATGACTACCACCTCACAGTTCATTAAACCAATTTTTACCAATTTATTAAGAATAACTTCTCTAGAATTTTATTTTCCTTGGCCACAATTTAGAGTAAGCTTTTTAATTTCATAAGTATCTTCTGACACATATTTGATGGTATACTTTTACACTTTATGTTAAGACGATGGTTAAATTAAAATGGACAGAATACAAGTTAAGCACTTCTTGCTGTGAATGACATTTGTTGCCGATATCAAAGACCCTATAACACTAAGACGGCTCACTCAGCCTGTACTGTGTAATCAAGAGAACAGCCAGCACACTAGTTGGTGGGTTTGATCATTTTGATAGCGTTATAATGGGTTGTGCGAATGGTGTGTGTGTATGTGTCAGGGTGCTGGATAAGTGTGGAGGTGGCGTGAGGGTGGGGGTAGCGGTAGGGGGTGGGAAATTGTTATATAGTAGGCAACACCCAACCAGTGGGGACCTCCCTCCCCTCCCTCCCTCCTCCATCCCTCTCTTACCCTCCCTCCCTCCCTCCCTCCCTCTCCCTTACCTTCCCTCCCTCTCTCTCCCTCCCTCCCTCCCCTCCCCTCCCTCCCTCCCTCCCTCCCTCCCTTCCCTTCCCTCCCTCCCTCCCTCCCTCCCTTCCCTCCCCACTTGGGGTGGAGTTGTGGTGTGAGAGCGCCGAGTGATGTGGGTGAGGAGGGAGGGAGGTGTGGTGTGAGAGCGCTAGGTAAGGTGGATGAGGAGGGAGAGGGAGATAGGGAAGGGTAGGGATGGAAGGAGGCAGGGCGGTGAGGCTGGAGGAGGGTGGGACGGAAGGGGAGGGGGATGGATGGGGGGGAGGAGGCAAGGGGGACCAGGTAGTAGGCACAACATCGGCCAAATCCAAATGACAGGCAATTTCTCTTTTTTAATTTTAAACACCAGCCAGCAGCCGGGCTGATCAAACCCACCACAAGATGGCACTGCGAAATTTACATTACCATGGGAGAGATAGGGAGTGAGTGGTCTTTGCCGATATGGCGTAAAACAATCAATCAATCGATCAAACTTAAATACTGATACACCTATTCAACAGTTATTCCTGTGTAGATCGAGTAGTAAGTCAATTTAGTAGAACCTGTTACTGCTGCAAGTCATGCAAGCCTATGATCTCCAGCATTTTCGGTGTGCACACCAAATTTTTGTTGCATGTTTCAGTTCAATTATAACCCTTTATAAAAATAAATTAGATTACAACAATCAACCTAATACGGGATTCGTACAGGTCCTTGAAAACCTGGAAAGTCATGGAATTTGATAATTTAGGATTTCATCCCTATAAAAATCGTGGGATTTTTAAGAGATCTTGAAAATCCTGTAAAATGGAAAACCAGAACTCTTTTAAGGACTATTTTATTTTTTAATCAAAAATAGCTGGGATGTTATGTGCATATGTCCTTTATTCATCAATCAATGATGTTTAGTATTTAAAGTGATTTTTGTGGGTTTATCCTACCTCTTGAATTTTTATATTAAAACTACATATGTTTGTTATTTTTTATGCTTATTTACACTTCATATCTTACATAGTGAATCGACTATGAATACGGCCATGCTTCGGGGTACTTTAATTTAATAAATATCTTTAAAACATCCTGCAACTTAGAACTGAAAGGTCCTGGAAAATCCTGGATTTTGATATCTCAAAATAGATATGAACCCTATAACATATTTAAATATAAATGAAATAAACCTCAAAAGATCAACACACACATTTAATCTATCTACCAGGTATCTCTAGACGAGCGCTTGAATGCCATCAGTATCGACAAGCCTGCGGAGCGGAGTGGTAGCGAACCCCCTAAGGCTGATACGCTGGCCACCCTCCTGAGCCAGGGCCTGCAGAGTAACGACAAGAAAATGCTGAACAATGTGCTGCAGCATCACGCCGAGGCCATCATTCGCAGCACAGTGCGTCGTCTGCCCGTGCCCGTCGTGGTGCCCTTGGTGCAGGAGCTGTCTCGCCGCATGCATGGCCACAGCCAGAGGTGAGTAGCATACGGGAAACCAGACGGGGTGGCCAAATGAGTTGAGCGTCCATCCTGTTTTGGGAGATCAGGGGTATCTGAACCCATGAGTTTGTGGGTTTGAACCCTGTGTAAAATATTCTGATATTCGGCATAGGGGGAATGCAAATGTTCTGATCGGTGTACTTAGTGTACGTGACCAGGTGCATGTATGTATATATATATATATTTTATATATATATATATATATATATACATAAAAATATGTATGTATGGATTGGTGGTGCCTGAGTGGGATGTAAATAGAGATAGTGGTGCTCTCTGCTGGGATAGGGATCACCACACTCAAAGGTCAAGGTTGGTGGTGGCGGTCAAGGTTGGTGGTGGCCTTGGGGGCCATACAGCTTGTGGTTGTGGGCAGACAACTGGTATCCATGGGGACCAGGAATGCTGGATCCCTATTGATAGGGCCAAGAATGCTTGTTTCCCATTGGGGAAAAGGGGTGGGGTGATACTGTACAATGAACCCATGTAACCATATAAATAATAAACCAGAGGGCTTGACCCTCTCCGTGTTGGTAGATCGTGGGGTCGTGGGTTCAAACCTGGGTCGAGTAAAACCAATGACTTAAAAATTGATACTTGTCGCTTCCTAGCCTGGTGCTCGGCATTATTAGGATAGGACAAGGACTGGATGGCTCAGTGTCAGGATAATGTGACTGAGTGGGATATCAGGTCATGGTGCTGGCGGCCTGGTCTTTCAGTGGGGCAGCACTATGAAGTCCCCATGAGTGAGCACTGTCACAAGTCGGTACCCGTCCTGATATGACATTAGATGTTGCTAGGACATAAAACAACAACCAAACAAACTCTCTTCTTTACATTTTATACTCTTCCTTTCTCTTTGTCTGTATTGATTTCACCATAGCCTGCATACATAGCCACAGATTCGAGCCTTAGCCTTTACACCTGGTCGTGTCAAACCAATGACTTAAAAATTGATACTTGTCACTTCCTAGCCTGGCGCTCGGCATTACTATGATATGGCAAGGACTGGTTGGTTCAGTGTCAGGATAATGTGACTGAGTGGGATATGAGGTCATGGTGCTGGCGACTGATTTCCCAGTGGGGCAGCACTATAAACTCACCATGAGTGTGCACTGTCACAAGTCGGTACCTGTCCTGATATGACCTTAGGTGTTGCTAGGACGTAAAACAAACAAACCATGCGGGAACCTGGCTAGTAGTAGTGGTGTATGTATTTGGGTCGTTCGCTGAAACTTAGTACCACTTTTGTGACATGTAAGCCAAAAGTGAAAACATTCCAAATAATGGTCGGAAACATTCCTAATATAGCAGAATCAACATTAATATGTTGGATTATATGTTGTGCATATATCAGAGTTGAAATTTAGCTTTTTCACTTTTTTATTTTAATCTTATATAAATTGAGAAAGCTGTTGAAATTAACCATGTAACATCTAATCATGTCATTTTAACACACATCCATAACATCATTTTGACACACAACAAATTCAAGCAAGATTTTCATTGATTACAGTTAAACAAAAAGAATTGTCTCAGACAAGGTGTCTTGTCAACTATAAACTTAACATCTTTTATAAGAGGACAAATTTAACCCTCAACGATTACTTGAGTTGCCCCGAATATACACTTTCTACTCGGTGCAGCTCCCCATTTTTGCATGAACTACAGTGACTGGTGCTGTAGATTCACAGCAGGAGCCACTCCCTTACTTCTACAGGATCGAGCTGTAACTAATACACCACACATCAAACTATATAGACTTGTCAATTTTCAATTGTAAGATGGTCGGATTGCTGCGGCGCTGACATTTCCATTTGCATGAACCACAGTGACTGGTGCCGTACATTATACAGCAAGAGCCACTCCCTTAATTCTACAGGATCGGTGCTGTAACTAATACAGCACTGATCAAACTTAGATTATATAGACTGTCAATTTCAAATTATAAGATGGCCGGAAGACCAGTGCTCCGGCGCTGACAAATGTCATATTCAGATGAATAAACACTGTGCCAAAACAAACAGAACAAAAGTTACCCCAAAGAAGGTTTAAAATGTTTGGGTATATATATCCAAATTTATATATTTTCACTTTAGCACAAAATCATATAAGCATATTTTGGATACATTTTGTGGGATAGATTAAATACGTGTACTATTGCTGACATAATTAATATACAGAGTCAACATTAACTATTTGATTAACTACCTCCCAAATAAAAGGAAAAATCATTAACAATGTAACGGGGAAACCAAATATTTGATCTGCCTGATATCCGGATATGGTCAGAATTTGCTACCATTCCTGCTTCTGTCACAAAAATTTATTAAATATGTTCCTGATTATTTTTTTGTCAGGCCATTCTGAAGTTGGTACCTGTCCTGATATGACCTTAGATTTTGCCAAGATGTAAAACTCACAAAAACGAGTGTAACTTATTCTTTTGTTTGTTCTCTTCCAGTGGCCATACGCTCGTCAAGTGGATGAAGGCAGTGCTAACTGTACACACGTCGTATCTAATGACCGTAAGCCGATACCAAACATTGTTGTTGATGACCAACCAAATTTTGAACCTTTAACATTAAAGTTGGATAGTCCGATCAAAACTTCAAATTTGTAAAACCAAAACTATTATCTAGATTTTATTCTATGTATGTACCTTAGATACTGGTGCACTGATTAAACATTTGTCGCCACACATAAGGGAATACTGAGTCAATTTAATAGAAGCTGTTACTGCATAAGCCTATGGTGTCAGAGTTTTGGCATGCTTGTCAAAATTTATTTGGCATGCTTGTCAAAATTTATTTGGCATGCTTGCACTTCAAATATTTCAAAACATTAACCATTTAAAATAAAAGTTACTTCAAACTAAATAAAGTAAGGTAGATTATAATAATCAACATATATTTATGACAGAAACTCTAAACCTATCGGGTTGTGCAACTTTTTAGTAATTTTAGCCATTAGGCAGAGGGTGTGATGCACAGAACCAACTGGAAAGAACACTGACCGACACGAAGCAAAGATTGAGTCACATTCCAGGAACGCAAACCCCATGTTGTGGTAATGACGTGTGATGTATATGATGTCAAAATTATTTGCCGAAATTAGTGATTTCAAAGCTATCAATTCCGTGTTTTTGTTGTTTTTTTAAAGAAGGAAAAATCAAGATGACAAATTTCACTCAAACTGGTCCATCACAATATCTAGGCTGTAGCACACTATCTAGGCTGTATCACACTATCTACGATTTATCGCACTATCTAGGCTGTACCACCCTATTTAGGCTCTCTACGTCCTGATATGACCTTAGATGTTGTCAGGATGTAAAACCCCAACAACCAACCAACTATCTAGGCTCCCTGATGCCTGAGGGGCCGTTAAACAAACAAAGAAACAAAGCCATCCAGTTACCCATGTAGACTTGTATTGTATGCAGCATTTCACCTGTGGAGGTGAGTGCAACAACTGACTACAATATCTGACACATGCGTGCATTTCCCTCTGTCAGCTGCCTGAGCTAGTGGACACGCTGGGCAAAGTGTACCAGATGATGGAGTCTCGGACGGCTCTGTTCGGCCGCCTGTCGCGGCTTCAGGGAAAGCTGGGCCTGATGCTGTCGCAGATCTCGTCGCAGACGGAAGAGGAGGACCCCGTCTCATCGCAAGTCCCGATGCTCGTCTACCAAGACGGTACATAGCTCACATGATATTAAAGCCGCATAGTTTCTGTCATTTTTCTGAAATTAATATATAAATTTGATTATAAATCTTACTTCATCTTCTGATTACCGGAAGTTAAGTACCCGGGGAGAGGTCAAGCCCATGCAGACCGGATGTAGCCTCAGTTAGCAACTCGGCAGCGGTGGAGTAACAGCGAGTTGGAGGTGAAACAACTTTAGGTAAGTAATAAAGGAGGATTACCTTAGTTGATAGATATTTATATTGGTTTATATTATGGTACTACATGTCGTGATGTTGTGTGATGATGATGATGTTTTGGGTTGCTGTGATACCCAAGGTAATACATCTTAACGCTATCGTTTCAGAACGAGCATGTTGGCTGCGAGAGCACGTGTGTTGACACTACTCCCGGCTGATCGAAAACATGTACTGTTGTGCATTTAGACGGAATGGTCGCTGAAAGTGGTTCAAATGGCAAAAATGATGACCACAGAAGATCATACGCTGATGGCACTAATGGCTAGTGAGTCGGACGGTGATGCAGCAGAGCCTTCTAGACTCAGTAAATCCTTGCCGAAAAAGAAGATGGCGGCAGTCGAGAGCTCTCGAGTCTGATACTTCGACCAAAGCTCCTGCCAATACCTCTCAACCCAATTTTCTGGAGTTCAAACGGATGTTTGAAGAGATGTCGACTCTGAGAGAAGAAACCAGAGTGCTAAGAGCAGAAACTGAAAAGTTACGAGACACTGCTAGAGGTGAATGGCACCAAGCGACCGGGCGGATGTGACCCATATGTGGGTCAGTATGGCGATGACACGTGGCCTGACGCAATGGAAGCCATTGATGAGGATGAAGATATTTATGAAGATTGGGAGGACGAAGAAGAGGTTGAGTCACTCGGATCACTAAGTACACATGATCAACTGTTGGCATTGAAGTTGGGTGTAAAAGCTAGTGAAGTAAAAGTCGGTGAAGTGAGTGCAGCGAAAAGTGTTTCGTCTGCCCCAAAAAGATCACCTTTCGGCAACTTTAGAGCGCCACCTAGGCCTCAGCCGGCAGAAGCCGCAGGGGGGAGGGGGGGCGTCAGCACCGGCGACTAGTGCGTTGTCTGTGACCACGTTGACTGCAAAGGTACAAAAACATTGCGAGTATAAATTAGCAGAGGGCTTACAGAGTTGCACTCTGTTGACAGAATTACAAGAGGTGTATAAGAAGCTGAGGAAACCTGTGACACCACGGATTACCATTAGTGAGAGAATGGCTGGGGCTCCCTCTTGACGGCGTCGAAAGAGATCTTGGGTGCACTCACAGCAATTGCTCCTACAATGGACATAATTCTCTGTACAGGTTCAGCAGATCCTGAGTTGGACGCACAAGGCATACACATGCTCAATGTCATTAAGATGCAGGTGAGAGTTGATAGAAAACTCAGTGTGGGGAAGGTGGTAACCTCAAGGCTGGGGAAAGAACTGATCAAAGAGAAAAGGGATGTGTACAGTGATTTGCCAGAGCGAACAGAGTTCCTACTTGGGGAGAATCTGGGAGAACGAAACAAGAACCTCGTGAAGTCGGTGCGGGCTTCAGACAATTGTATGAACACAAACTTTGGATACCGTGGGAAGCACAGATTCCAAAGTGATTTCCAGGGACAAGTTCCATGGCAATGGCTGTGTGAGGGGGTGTGGCATGAGGAGCTCGTCTAACTGGGGGACACACCCTGCCCCAGTCAAGAAGCGATTCAGCCATACTAATGAAGACTGCACAGTACGGTAACACACCTTCATTCCCGAGAGGTGGGCATGGCAGGGGAAGCCAGTCAAAGGGTTTTCAGAAGTGAGGCGCCCTGACCAGGTGTGTGTCCCTGCTACAATTGTAGATACTGGTAAGACTAATTACAATAAATTGTCTCAAACTCAACCTCATAAAGCAGGAAATACAAGTACCAGACTGGAAGAACATTACCTCTGACAAATGGATTTTTAAATGTGTGGTAGGAATTACGATACCATTTGTAAATACTCCAGTTCAGGAGAGGGAACCTTTCCCTTTTAGAATGAGTTCTGAAGAGAGAAAATTTGTAATGACAGAGGTCTTAGACTTACAAAGAAAAGAGGTGTTAAAACTAGTTAAATCAGTCCCAGGGGAATGGACTTCAAATACGCCCTAAGCCTAATGGCAAGTTTAGAATGATACTAGACCTTATAGAACTAAACAAAATCAGTACATTACAAACATTTTTAAATGTTTAAATTTAAAAACAGCGTTAGACCTGTTTGAAGTGGGCATGTGGATGACAAGTGCCCATTTAACAGAAGCTTATTATTCTGTTAGAATCCAACAATCCCAAAGGAAATATCTTAGATTCCGATTGGGGGAAAATTTGGTCGAGTATCAGGTCCTACCGAATGGGTTAGCTCCAGGACATAGAATCTTCACAAGATTATTCAAACCCATTTACTCGGAAATGGGAGAGAAGGGACATATTTGTTTCCCTTATTTGGATGGCAGTTTTGTGATTCGGAAAACTGTAAAAGAATGTGGTGAAGCGATCACGGATCTAGTAGACCTTTTCACAACTTTAGGGTTTACGATAAATGAGGAAGCGTGTTAAATCCCATGCAGTGTTTAATGTTTCTGGGGTTCAATATTGACTTAGTTAACATGTCCCTGACAGAAGATAAGGTAGAAAAGTTTAATAATGCTGCAAGGGAGGTATTAAGCTTGAACACACCTTCTATTTGAGAAGTAGCAGGAATAATGGGCCTAATGGTGGCATACTCGCCAGCAGTAGAATATGGAGGGCACACTTTAAACAGCTTGAAAGACATAAGATTAAAGCTTTAAAAAGAAGTAAAGGAAATTTTGATGATTACATGTGGCTTTCAGCACAGTGAATAGAAGACATTGAATGGTGGTTGACAAATTTAAATACATTAGGAGAGAAGAGCCAGATCTGGAGCTGTCCACAGATGCGTCACTGATGGGCCGTATATGGGAGGTACAAAGTCAGAAGACTGTCTGATACAAGCAGTAAACATTTGGTCTTGGGCACAAGAAACAAACAATTGGTTAATGATTACACGTATACCTGGGGTGGAAAATGTACTGGCTGATCTATGCTCAAGAAAATTCACAGATCATTTAGAGTGGATGTTAAATCCAATTATTTTCACTCCGGGGAAGACCGGAGGTAGATATATTCGCCTCCAGATTAAATGCTCAGCAAGACTGTTATGTTAGTTGGGAACCGGAGCCAGATAACTGGGAAACAGATGCATTTACGCTTAACTGGCTAAGTAAATTCATTTATTGTTTTCCACCATTCAGCGTCTTACCATGGGTAAAAAGGAAAATCCAGTGGGACGGACCGAGGGTGATTGTCGCAGCACCCCACTGGCCAGCGCAGCCCTGGCACCCGCTTCTTCAGGAAGGGGCAAGAGCACAGCTAGATTTTCAAGCAAGTTTGGGAACCTCTCTGGGACAGGACTCCAGAAAGTAGGAGGGAAGACCACCGGGCTAGAAGAAGTAAGATTGATGGCTTACCTCTTCTAGCCCAAACATCAGAAGGTTATGAAATGGAGAATAGAACCCTCCAGTTTTTCAAGCACACCTGGAGGGTCTCTACGAGGAGAAACTATTTAACACACATAAATAAGTGGGCACTATCTGCAATTGAACATGGTGTAAGAGTGTTTAAAAAAATCCTAAATTAGCAGACGTTCTAAAATACCTACGAACATATTTTGAAACGGGAGTAGGTTACGTGGCAATTAATTCAGCACGTTGTGCATTAAGCCTAATTCTTCCAAGGTCTAATGGACGCTCCATAGGGAAGCACTACTTACTAAAAATGGTTCTGTAAGAGCTGTCACGAACAGCGACCCCCACAGCCCAGATACGACAGTTTCTGGAGTGTGGAGGTCATTATTTGAGGATGTAATTCTGTTAAATATGATCGCATTCAATAGATTTCGGCCTAATCAGGCCCTAACACTGCCGGGCACTAGCAATAGTTACACCTGAGCCTGTATCTGGCAAGCACTGCTATTTTACACTATCACCGCCCAGGAACCAGCTACATCGCTTCATCTATACTACCTCGCGAGGTGGTTTACTTGCAGTGAACTAGATGAAGCGATTCACACATACATCGCTTTAGCGTAGCGTCCACACGGCAAATGTGAGTCGAACTATACAAGTCGATTTAAATTAATCGTTTTAACTCGCCAGTGTGAACGGGGCTATAGGCTACAAGCAAATAGGGTTTTGTCGTTAAAGTTCTTATATAAGCTTACCATTTTGCAACTCTTAGTTCTCGTCACAAAGAGGCCAGCCGATCTTAAATCTATCTGTAGACAGATATAGGATTGAAGGGGATGCAATAGTCTTTAAGATGCGTACATTGTTAAAACATAACCTACTGGGACAACCGTTGGATTCGATAAGGTTTTATTCATATAATGAAAACAAGGTGTTATGTGTTGTTAGAACACTGAAAAGATGCATTGCTAGAACAGTCAACATCCGGAAAAAACAATATTCAGCTATTGATCTTGTAGGATGGAATATGGCCGGTCGGGTCGTAAAAAAAACATGCTTCGAAGACTCTTTACCCCGGGTACTTAACCTCCGGTATTCGGAAGATGAAGTAACAATATGACAGTATTACTAGACTTACTTGTAAGTTGATGTAGTACTAAGATTCTTACGAATCTGTGAATACAAAGGTAAGGATCAGGGGCCCGCCCACCCACACCTTTTGAACCCAAAATTACAATTACTCGAGGGTAAAGTAAAATATTGGGATAAAGGGTACAGGGTAGGGGTTTACTGATCCTGGTTTTAGGTTTTTTACTCCCCTCCAACTTAGAAAACTGAGTCTACATCTGGTCTGCGCGGGCTTGACCTCTCCCCTGATCCTTACCTTTGTATTCGTAGATTCGTAAGAATCTTAGTAATACGTCAACTTACAAGTAAGTCTAGTAATACTGTTATATATACCTTACTTAAGTTTAGTTTGAAGTAACTTAATTTAAATGGCTAACTTTTTTTATATTCTGAGATTGATATATTAATTTGATTGTTATTATCCACCTTTTAGTCTGATGTAACTTTTATTTTAAATGGCCAACTTTCTAGATATTTGAAGAGCAAACATGTAAAATTAGTTTTGGCAAACATGCCAGAAGTCTGACACCATAGGCTTCTCCAGAAACAGGTTCTATTAAATTGACTCATGGTTCCCTTCTGCATGGTGACAAATGCTTAATAAGTGCATCAGTATCTAAGTTAGATATGTAGAATCAAATCTAAATAATTGATTTGGTTGTGAAAATTTGATGCTTCATCAGACATACCAGACTGCATATTCTTGATGGATTTGGGTTTTTGCCGTTTTCTGAGATAAACATTACCTTGATCGTTATAATGAAAAAAATACTAATGAAGACTATGGACTATTGTAATATAATTTTCATGCAATCTATTCTTTTTTTGTAACCTGAAATTGTATGGTTGAATGTTCTTATATTTCTCCTGTCCACAGAATCTTCAGACGAAGATATCGATGGCCGTGACCTAGTTCCCGAGTCTGAGGTGAGTGTAGGCGTGAGTGAGTTAGTACCAGCTGCTGCTTTGCCAATTGGCTAGCGAATTAAATTGGTTTGTGCCCAGTATATAATAAGTTCACTGAATTATAAAGATTTCCCCTCAGAAATGTCGCTTGTTATCAATGTTCTTTATTTTCTTTCCCCCCTGAGTTAAGTGATGTGAGTTGAATCTAGCTAGATCACAAGTCTATAATGGTGCCCCAATGGGAAATCACGCCGCCGACACCACACCTTGATATCCCACTCAGTCACATCCTGACACTGAGCTAAACCATTCCTTGCCCTATCCTATTAATGCCAAGCGCCAGGCTAGGAAGCGACAAGTATCAATTTTATAAGTCATTGGTTTGAATCAACTGGGAACTGAACTCCCGACATTCCCCATGTGACTGGTTGGCTCAGTGTCAGGATAAATGTGACTGAGTGGGGTAGCATATGGTGCCAGCGGCCTGGTCTCCCAGTGGGGCAGCACTATAAAGTCACCATGAGTGTGCACTGTCAGAAATCGGTACCCGTCCTGATATGACCTTTGGTGTTGCTAGGACGTAAAACAACACAAATTCCACACGTGAGGCCTGCGCTTTATCGATTAGACCACTGTGCCCGGTTAAGTAGTAGTAGTGTGACTGCAGTATAAGTAATTGCATTCTTAATTTGAACCGTCCTGATATGATCGTAGGTGTTTCCAGGATGTAAAACTCCAACTAACAAACAAATAATCTTCATTTGGACCCTCCAGGACGACTGGGATGAGGAGATGTCGGACGTCGGAGAGGCTGAGACGAAGGAGAATGGCGCTAGTTCTGAGGGCGGCAGCTCGAGCGGTGACAGTGATGGCGGTGGGAGTGTGGACAATGACGAGAGCATGGACAGCGACTCGATTGAATGAAACTAAACCACAAAGCGCGTTGTGCTCTCGGGTTCAGTGCCAGAAATCTGCTACAGCAAATGATTATTGAAGACTACTCTGTATATTTGCATCTTGTCAGAAGAGAATGGGTAAAATAAAATTGGCCTCGCCGCCGCATATAGACATTATAATGTATATATTATATATGATATTATATATATGATATTATATATATGTATATATATACCAGGGTTCACGGCCTTGAATTTAAAGGTGTCTCTTGAAAAGGCCATATATATATCTTTTTTTAAACAACCTGAAAAGGCCTTGAAAATTGACCAAATGGAGGAGGAAAAGGTTTGAATTTTGGGAAGAGAGAGGGCAAAAACACTGCGGTGTTTTGAATTGCTATGTGTGTGACATTAATTAATCTAGGACAATTGTTAAGCATAATAAAGATGTTAATTCCCCAGTTGCTTCTTTTGCTTTATAAAAATAGCATCCAGAAACCTTAAGTAAAACCATAAAGAGTTGACAAGTATATCATCATAATGTCATATTTTTTCGGCCTTAAAGAAATAAATTTCTTACCTGGAAAGGCTCTAAAAAGGCCTTTAATTTGGTTACTGAATAGGTGTATGAACCCTGTATATGCATAAATGATGTATATTATATATGCAATATAAGTATATATATGTGGCGAGATAGGAATTTTATATACATATATATGCACACAGCTGTAATTGTTGGCTACGATTTGCCCGCTTTTTCCGGCGCATGCGTCAAGACTTGTTGGCGGTGCTCACTACCAGATGGCGCGGTGTAAGAGATCCTGCAGAATGAGAACAGTTGTTTTATGTTTGCCTGATGCTTAACAGCAGTGTGTCTGTATGGATGTGTTGATACCTACTGGTTAGGCCAATAAAAAAAGCAACTTTAAAAACAGTTGTTTCTCGGACAAATGTAGAACCGACGTTTTTTTTTTCCCAGACATTTTTTTATATTTGGTTCTTTAAATTTAC